>OX592714.1:8522500-8550000 GCA_951361185.1 Ochropacha duplaris | reverse complement strand
CCGCCGCCTTCTCAACCCGAGCCGTCTGCGCCGGAGGGGATGCGCGAGGGGATTTTCCTCGCGCTCCCGCTCCGCGGTCTCCTTCTGCGAGATGATGAATTCGCAGAAGGCGACCACAGCCTCCCAGGACCTCTCGCTGCTGAGCATCGCAGAGACAACGCTCTGGAGCGAGAGGTCCACCCGCTGGATGGTGCGTGCCATGAGGCCACGTTCCGCGTCCCAACGACTGCACACCTCAAGGGTGTGCTGAGCGGTGTCGTCGGGATCGCCGCACTCATGACACCGCGGGTCAGGCTCCCTCCCGATTTTGTGCAGGTAGTGACCGAAGCACCCATGCCCGGTCAGTACCTGCACGAGCCGGAACGACGTCGCGCCGACTGCCCTCTTGAGCCAAAGGTCCACCGATGGGAGGATCGCCCCTATGGTACGGACTCCATAAGGGGCGACCTCCAGTTGGGCCTTCCATCGGTCTCGCAGTCGGCGCTCCGTCATACGGCGGGCGGCCGCCACCTCCTCAGGGTCCGGGCGTTCACCTGTTGCCCGGACCCTTGACCTACGTTGGTAGGTCTCTGCGTGCACCTCTGCGTCCAGCTCCCACGGAGGGGTGCACGCGAGGAGGCAGGCCGCTGCGTGGGCCACCGTCATATAGGCCCTCACCATCCTGAGGGCCACGACCCGTTGGGGCCTCCGCAGCAGGGCCCTGTTGCGGGCGGACAGCTTGTCCGCCCATATTGGGGCCCCGTAGAGGGCCATGCTCCTTGTCACACCGGCATATAGCCGCCGGCATAAGGAGCCCGGCCCTCCAACATTCGGAAGGAGTCTGCCTAGCGCCGAAGCGGCGCCCACGATTCGGGGAGCTAGCTTTGAGAAGTGCTCCCCGAAATCCCATTTGCGGTCCAATATCAGCCCCAGATATTTGATGTGGGGCTTGATTTGGACCGCTTCTCCTTCCACGGTGAGCGCCGCCTCAGCAGGCAGCCTCCAACCGCGCCCCCCGAAGACTATAGCCTCAGTCTTCGGGAGGCTCACCTTTAGGCCGAGTCTGGCGATCCGCCCAATTGCCAGCTCAGCCGCCACTTCCGCCCTCCGGGAGGTTTCCCGTTTGTCGCTCCCGCGCACAGCCACCATTGTGTCGTCCGCGTAGCAGACGACGAGTGTGCGCGGAAGCAACTCCCCCCGGATTGCCCAGTCGTACCCCAGGTTCCATAGAAGTGGACCGAGCACGGAACCCTGGGGCACGCCGCAGGCCATTCTTCTCTCCCCCCTTTGCCCGTCTTTGTTTTCCCAGAGCACTACCCTCTCGGTAAGGTAGTGCTCAACAATCCGCCTTAGGTAGTGAGGCACTTCATGGTATCGAAGTGCCTCACTGATCACCCCATAGGGGAGGGTGCCGAATGCGTTTGCGATGTCTAAAGACACCGCGATGACACCCTCCCCCCTGCTCGACGCGTACTCACAGAAGTCCCTCAGTGACTTCAACGCGTCGAGCGTGGACCGCCCTTCCCGGAACCCGAATTGTCTATCAGAGACGTTCGGGCCGGCGGTCTCCAGGTGCTGCAGGATCCGGGAGGCCAGGATGCGTTCAAACGCTTTTCCGGCCTCATCCAGCAGCACTATGGGGCGATAGGCGGACGGGCAATCGGGTGGCCGACCATCTTTACGGAGGAGGCATAGTCGCCCCTCTTTCCACACCCTCGGGAACCTTCCCTCCCTCAGGCAGTCGTCCATGACGTGCCTGAGGCGGTCCCCGAGGTGTTCCAGGGCGACGGCGAGGACGCGACCTGGGACTCCATCTGGCCCCGGGGCTTTTTTGCAGCCCCGGAGTCGGTCCGTCACTCGCTCGAACTCGTCTCTGCTTATTGGTGCAATGACGAGCTCGGCCTCCGGCTCCGTTATTGGGTCGGCCATCGTCGGGGGGGAGATCGAAGGGGCTGGCGGGAACAGCCCCTCAACTATCCTCTGTAGGAGGGCGGGCTCCAGGGAGTCCATGGGGGGGGCGGTGCGCATTTTGTTACGCACCACCTTGTACGGCCGCCCCCATGGGTCCCTATCCAGGGTGGCCAAGAACGACTCATGAGCTTCGTCCTTGGCCTTGGCGATCGCCACCTGGAGGGCCCCCTTTGCCTCTTTGAGGGCCCTATGAAGCCCTTCCTCCTCTTCATCAGTGTGCCGCCGACGCCTACAATGTTGGTAGGCGCGGCGGGCACTGTTGCTGGCGGTCCGCAGGGCCGCAATTTCTGCGGACCACCAGTAAACCCTCTTACGGGCGGACAGGCGACCGGCCCGAGGCATGGCCGCGTCGCAAACCGTTTGTAATGCGACGCGGAACTGTGCCGCCCTCTCCTCGACTCCGAGGGTGACGGGTGGGGCAGCACACCATGCCTCCACCATGGCCGCCTCGTCCGCCCTGTCCCTGTCCAAGTGGACCAGGGACCATTTGGGGAAACCCCCTCTGCCTCTTCCCCCCCTTAGGGTGGGTGACGGCTGGACGCCATCATTGGAGACCCTCATTCTGATGTATACGTGATCAGAGAGGGTCTCGACGTCCTCCAGGACGCGCCAATCCGATACGCGCGCGGCTATGGCAGGGGTCGCGAACGTGACGTCCACGATTGACCCCCCCTGCCTCCGCACGCAGGTGTTGGCGCTGCCCTGGTTCAGGACTACCAGTCCTGTTGCCGTCACCCAGTCCTCGAGGGCGGTCCCTCGGAGGTCCGTGATGGGGGAACCCCACGCCGAACTTTTAGCGTTGAGGTCCCCCATGACCATCACTTGTGACGGGGCAGCTCTTCTGACTACCCCGCTTAGGACCCCCAGGAACCGCTCGAAGGCGTGTAGCGGCTTGTTGGGGGAGAAGTACACCGCCACTATTGTGGTGTCACTCCCCCATTTGGCCGCCACGAACCCCTGGCCGCCTTCGATCCTCGTTAAGGGGGGGAAGTCCCCCACCGCCGGCACTGCGATCGCCACTACTCCGTCGGTATCCCCTACCCAATTAGATTGGGGGGGGACGAAGTAGGGCTCCGCGACAACCGCGACGCCAATTGCCCACTCCGCCATGGTCTGCATAAGCAGATCCTGAGCTCTGGCGGAGTGGTTGGCGTTCGTCTGCAGGACGTCTAAATGTCGGTGTGCTGGCATTTAGACGTCCATTTGGTTGTCCTCAGCGGGCCGGCTGGTGCTGGCGGCTATTGCGGCAGGTGGGGGGCGTGGAGGACGGGTGGGTCGGGTCCTCACGTCCTTGCCCCTTGTCTCCGGTGGGAAACAACTCCTTCCTCCCATCACGTGGTCAGCGGGGAGCTTGGCGTGGTGGCACACTGCGCACCACGCCCTTTCTTCCCAGCATTCGCTGGATCTGTGCCCCTCCTGGCTGCACCGGTAACAAGAAAGTGTCCGGTCCACGCTTGAGGGGCACAGCTCCCTTGAGTGACCAACACCCATACATCTATAGCACCTCATGGGTGCTGGTCCAACCTTGCTGACCCTGGCGGATGACCATCCTACCAGGATCTGACCACGCGATAGGAGGGCCCTCGCAGAGACCACCGGGCACTGTACCAGGGCAGATGCGGTGCCGTCGTAGACACGGCGTATACCCCCCGCCTTTACGTGGGCTGCGCTGCAGGCCCCCGCCCTGACGACAGCCGCCGTCAGCGACTCCCTGGTCGCCGACTCGTCCAACCCTGAGACCTCGATGACGGCCATCTTTTCAGGGCGGCTGATGTGGGCTACGTCTCCCACAATGGCCTGCAGCCTATTCGCCAGCTCATCCGCAGCCCTTCCACTGTTTCCCCCGGGGACCTCAATGACTCGGCCCCCCGTCACCGAAGTCCGAACCCTCACATGCTGAAGGCCAACCTCCTCAAGGCTCAAGGCATTTATAGCCTTGGCCATGGTTTCCTTCAGCGTGGTGGCGGCGGGGGCGTCCTTTTTAAGGTTTATCACCACCGCCGTTGACTTCGGGGCTTGGAGGGCCTTCGACCTCTTCTTTAACCTAACCTAACCTAACCTAACCTAACCTAACCTAACCTAACCTAACCTAACCTAACCTAACCTAACCTAACCTAACCTAACCTAACCTAACCTAACCTAACCTAACCTAACCTAACCTAACCTAACCTAACCTAACCTAACCTAACCTAACCTAACCTAACCTAACCTAACCTAACCTAACCTAACCTAACCTAACCTAACCTAACCTAACCTAACCTAACCTAACCTAACCTAACCTAACCTAACCTAACCTAACCTAACCTAACCTAACCTAACCTAACCTAACCTAACCTAACCTAACCTAACCTAACCTAACCTAACCTAACCTAACCTAACCTAACCTAACCTAACCTAACCTAACCTAACCTAACCTAACCTAACCTAACCTAACCTAACCTAACCTAACCTAACCTAACCTAACCTAACCTAACCTAACCTAACCTAACCTAACCTAACCTAACCTAACCTAACCTAACCTAACCTAACCTAACCTAACCTAACCTAACCTAACCTAACCTAACCTAACCTAACCTAACCTAACCTAACCTAACCTAACCTAACCTAACCTAACCTAACCTAACCTAACCTAACCTAACCTAACCTAACCTAACCTAACCTAACCTAACCTAACCTAACCTAACCTAACCTAACCTAACCTAACCTAACCTAACCTAACCTAACCTAACCTAACCTAACCTAACCTAACCTAACCTAACCTAACCTAACCTAACCTAACCTAACCTAACCTAACCTAACCTAACCTAACCTAACCTAACCTAACCTAACCTAACCTAACCTAACCTAACCTAACCTAACCTAACCTAACCTAACCTAACCTAACCTAACCTAACCTAACCTAACCTAACCTAACCTAACCTAACCTAACCTAACCTAACCTAACCTAACCTAACCTAACCTAACCTAACCTAACCTAACCTAACCTAACCTAACCTAACCTAACCTAACCTAACCTAACCTAACCTAACCTAACCTAACCTAACCTAACCTAACCTAACCTAACCTAACCTAACCTAACCTAACCTAACCTAACCTAACCTAACCTAACCTAACCTAACCTAACCTAACCTAACCTAACCTAACCTAACCTAACCTAACCTAACCTAACCTAACCTAACCTAACCTAACCTAACCTAACCTAACCTAACCTAACCTAACCTAACCTAACCTAACCTAACCTAACCTAACCTAACCTAACCTAACCTAACCTAACCTAACCTAACCTAACCTAACCTAACCTAACCTAACCTAACCTAACCTAACCTAACCTAACCTAACCTAACCTAACCTAACCTAACCTAACCTAACCTAACCTAACCTAACCTAACCTAACCTAACCTAACCTAACCTAACCTAACCTAACCTAACCTAACCTAACCTAACCTAACCTAACCTAACCTAACCTAACCTAACCTAACCTAACCTAACCTAACCTAACCTAACCTAACCTAACCTAACCTAACCTAACCTAACCTAACCTAACCTAACCTAACCTAACCTAACCTAACCTAACCTAACCTAACCTAACCTAACCTAACCTAACCTAACCTAACCTAACCTAACCTAACCTAACCTAACCTAACCTAACCTAACCTAACCTAACCTAACCTAACCTAACCTAACCTAACCTAACCTAACCTAACCTAACCTAACCTAACCTAACCTAACCTAACCTAACCTAACCTAACCTAACCTAACCTAACCTAACCTAACCTAACCTAACCTAACCTAACCTAACCTAACCTAACCTAACCTAACCTAACCTAACCTAACCTAACCTAACCTAACCTAACCTAACCTAACCTAACCTAACCTAACCTAACCTAACCTAACCTAACCTAACCTAACCTAACCTAACCTAACCTAACCTAACCTAACCTAACCTAACCTAACCTAACCTAACCTAACCTAACCTAACCTAACCTAACCTAACCTAACCTAACCTAACCTAACCTAACCTAACCTAACCTAACCTAACCTAACCTAACCTAACCTAACCTAACCTAACCTAACCTAACCTAACCTAACCTAACCTAACCTAACCTAACCTAACCTAACCTAACCTAACCTAACCTAACCTAACCTAACCTAACCTAACCTAACCTAACCTAACCTAACCTAACCTAACCTAACCTAACCTAACCTAACCTAACCTAACCTAACCTAACCTAACCTAACCTAACCTAACCTAACCTAACCTAACCTAACCTAACCTAACCTAACCTAACCTAACCTAACCTAACCTAACCTAACCTAACCTAACCTAACCTAACCTAACCTAACCTAACCTAACCTAACCTAACCTAACCTAACCTAACCTAACCTAACCTAACCTAACCTAACCTAACCTAACCTAACCTAACCTAACCTAACCTAACCTAACCTAACCTAACCTAACCTAACCTAACCTAACCTAACCTAACCTAACCTAACCTAACCTAACCTAACCTAACCTAACCTAACCTAACCTAACCTAACCTTTTTTTTTTTTTTTTTTTTTTGTTGACCGGGTGGAAAATGCGTTACGCATACCCTCCGCACATGGGAGTGGCGGAGGGTTATGTGGGACTACACATCGCCTCTCCTTCCTCAGAGTGAGGAAGGGTAGGGAGTGCTACCCACTAAAAACCACCCGGACGTGCCCTCTTGCCGGTTTCGTCGGACACCGTGGTACCTGCGAAGGCATAGACCACGGTGTCCACCGGCGGCGCCCCAGCCATTGCCGGGGCTTCCCGCGCCGATGGGGAGATGGCCGAGCACGCTTGGCCCCTCTCCCAGACCGCTCAGTGACTTGCCACGGCAGGCGGAGGACTCCCATCCTCCACCCGCAGTCACTATGGGTTTAGGCGTGCGGCAAACCGCCGCCGCCTCAACCCCTGCCGTCTGCGCCGGAGGGGATGCGCGAGAGGATCTTCCTCGCGCTCCCGCTCCGCGGTCTCCTTCTGCGAGATGACGAACTCGCAGAAAGAGACCACAGCCTCCCAGGACCCCTCGCTGCTGAGCATCGCGGAGACAATGCTCTCGAGCGAGAGGTCCGCCCGCTGGATGGTACGTGCCATGAGGCCACGCTCCCTGTCCCAACGACTGCACACCAACCTAACCTAACCTAACCTAACCTAACCTAACCTAACCTAACCTAACCTAACCTAACCTAACCTAACCTAACCTAACCTAACCTAACCTAACCTAACCTAACCTAACCTAACCTAACCTAACCTAACCTAACCTAACCTAACCTAACCTAACCTAACCTAACCTAACCTAACCTAACCTAACCTAACCTAACCTAACCTAACCTAACCTAACCTAACCTAACCTAACCTAACCTAACCTAACCTAACCTAACCTAACCTAACCTAACCTAACCTAACCTAACCTAACCTAACCTAACCTAACCTAACCTAACCTAACCTAACCTAACCTAACCTAACCTAACCTAACCTAACCTAACCTAACCTAACCTAACCTAACCTAACCTAACCTAACCTAACCTAACCTAACCTAACCTAACCTAACCTAACCTAACCTAACCTAACCTAACCTAACCTAACCTAACCTAACCTAACCTAACCTAACCTAACCTAACCTAACCTAACCTAACCTAACCTTTTTTTTTTTTTTTTTTTTTTTTTTTTGATTTACAAGGTGGAAAATGCTTGATGCATTCGACCCCCGACATGGGAGTGGCGGGGGGATATGTGGGATTACACATCGCCTCTGCCTCTTCAATGTGAAGAGGTGTAGGGAGTGCTACCCACTAAAAACCACCTTGGTAACTTACCAACCTTAGCCAGTTTTGTTGGACATCGTGGAACCCGCAATGGCATTCTCCACGATGCCCACCGGCGGCGCCCCAGCTGTCGCCGGGGGCTTCCCGCGCCGAAGAGGAGACAGACCAAGCGTACCCGGCCCATCGCCCCCCCGGCGCCCGTGCAGGTGAAGAACTCCCATTCATCCTCCACCGCACCTAAATCATCAAAAACCCCATAAATGGGGGGACCAGCTGGCGCCGGCTCCCCCCTCCCCAGGCCACCCAGCGGCCCAAGGACCCCTTGAGTGGCCCGGGAAAGGGGCCACACTCACGCCGGCACTCGCCGGCCCCCCATTCCCCCCGGACCGCCCACCGGCCCGGGAGAGGGACCAAACCCACGCCGGCATCCCGCCAGCCTCCCCCCCCCATACCGCCCCGCAGCTCAAAGAACCATCGAGCGGTCCGGGAGAGGGACCTCTTATTCACCCCCCAGCAGGCGGAGGACTTTCGTCCACCACCCGCACCCATATCATATTAAATATATAAATACCAATAATATATAAATAAATAAATACCAATATTACACAGATAAATAAATTATGGGTTGAGGCGCGCGGCAAACTGCCGCCGCCTCCGCCCCTGCCGCCTGCGTCGGAGCGGGTGCGCGAGCGGATCTTCCTCGCGCTCCCGCTCCGCGGTCTCCTTCTGCGAGATCACATACTCGCAGAAGGCGACCACAGCCTCCCAGGACCTCTCGCTGCTGAGCATCGCAGAGACGATGCTCTGGAGCGAGAGGTCCACCCGCTGAATGGTGCGTGCCATGAGGCCACGCTCCCGATCCCAACGACTGCACACCTCAAGGGTGTGCTGGGCCGTGTCGTCGGGATCGCCGCACTCATGGCACTGCGGGCCAAGCTCTCTTCCTATTTTGTGCAGGTAATGACCGAAACAGCCATGTCCGGTCATCACCTGCACGAGCCGGAACGTCATTGCGCCGACTGCCCTCTTCGACCAGTGGTCCAGCGACGGGAGGATCGCCCCTATGGTGCGAACACCATAAGGGGCGACCTCCAGCTGGGCTTTCCACCGGTCTCGCAGTCGGCGCTCCGTCACTCGACGAGCGGCCGCTACCTCCTCAGGGTCCGGGCGTTCACCTGTTGCCCGGACCCTGGACCTACGTCGGTAGGTCTCTGCCTGCACCTCTGCGTCCAACTCCCACGGCGGGGTGCAGGCGAGGAGGCATGCCGCCGCATGGGCCACAGTGACGTAGGCCCTTACCATTCTGAGGGCCACGACTCGCTGCGGCCTCCGCAGAAGGGCCCTGTTCCGGGCGGATAGCTTGTCCGCCCAGATTGGGGCCCCGTATAGGGCCATGCTCCTGGTTACGCCGGCGTATAGCCGCCGGCATAAGGAGCCTGGCCCTCCTACATTGGGCAGGAGTCTGCCCATCGCCGACGCGGCGCCCACAATTCGGGGAGCAAGTCTAGAGAAATGCTCCCCGAAGTCCCATTTGCGGTCCAGTATCAGCCCCAGATACTTGATATGGGGCTTGATCAGGACCGCCTCTCCCCCCAAAGTGAGCGCCGCGTCAGCGGGCAGCCTCCAACCTCGCCCCCCGAAGACTATCGCCTCGGTCTTCGAGAGGCTCACCTTTAGGCCGAGCCTGGCGATCCGCTCAATCGCCAGGTCGGCCGCCACTTCCGCCCTCCGGGAGGTCTCCCGCTTGTCGCTCCCGCGCACAGCCACCATTGTGTCGTCCGCGTAGCAGACGACGAGTGTGCGCGGAAGCAACTCCCCCCGGATTGCCCAGTCGTACCCCAGGTTCCAAAGAAGCGGACCGAGTACGGAACCCTGGGGCACGCCGCAGGCCATCACCCTCTCCCTCCTTTGACCGTCCTTGTCTTCATAGAGCACTACCCTCTCGGTAAGGTAGTGCTCTATGACCCGCCTAAGGTAGTGAGGCACTTCATGGTACCGAAGTGCCTCACTGATCACCCCATAGGGGAGGGTGCCGAACGCGTTCGCGATGTCCAACGACACCGCGATAACACCCTCCCCCCTGCTCGACGCATATTCGCTGAAGTCCCTCAGCGACTTCAGTGCGTCGAGCGTGGACCGCCCTTCCCGGAACCCGAACTGTCTATCAGAGACGTTCGGGCCGGCGGTCTCCAGGTGCTGCAGGATCCGGGAGGCCAGGATGCGCTCATACGCTTTCCCGGCCTCATCCAGCAGCACTATGGGGCGATAGGCGGACGGACAGTCCGGTGGCCGACCCTCTTTGCGGAGGAGGCATAGTCGCCCCTCTTTCCACACCCTCGGGAACCTTCCCTCTCTCAGGCAGTCATCCATGACATGCCTGAGACGGTCCCCGAGGTGTTCCAGGGCGACGGCGAGGACACGACCCGGCACTCCATCAGGCCCCGGGGCTTTTTTACAGCCCCGGAGTCGGTCTGTCACTCGCTCGAACTCGTCATTGCTTATCGGTGCAATGACGAGCTCGGCCTCCGGCTCCGCTATGGGGTCGGCCATCGACGGGGGAGAGATCGAGGGGGCTGGCGGGAACAGCCCCTCGACCACCCTTTGCAGAAGGGCGGGCTCCAGGGAGTCCATGGGGGGGGCGGTGCGCATTTTGTTGCGCACCACCCTGTACGGCCGCCCCCACGGGTCCCTGTCCAGGGTGGCCAAGAACAAGGCGTTGGCCTCGTCCTTGGCCTTGGCGATTGCCACCTGGAGGGCCCCCTTTGCCTCTTTGAGGGCCCTGTGGAGCCCTTCCTCTTCTTCAGTGGTGTGCCGCCTGCGCCTACAGTGTTGGTAGGCGCGGCGAGCACTGTTACTGGTGGTCCGAAGGGCCGCTATCTCTGCGGACCACCAGTATACCTTCTTCCGGGCGAACAGGCGACCGGTCCGAGGCATGGCCGCGTCGCATACCGTCTGTATTGCGACGCGGAACTGTGCCGCCCTCTCTTCGACTCCGAGGGAGACGGGTGGGGCAGCACACCATGCCTCCACCATGGCCGCCTCGTCCGCCCTGTCCCTGTCCAGATGGACCAGGGACCATTTGGGGAAACCCCCTCTCCTCCTCCGATTTCCCCCTAGGATGGGCGACGGCTGGACGCCATCGTTGGAGACCCTCATTCTGATATATAAATGATCAGAGAGGGTCTCGACGTCCTCCAGGACACGCCAACCTGTGACGCGTGCGGCTATGGCAGGGGTCGCGAACGTGATGTCCACGATTGACCCCCCCTGCCTCCGCACGCAAGTGTTGGCGCTGCCCTGGTTCAGGATTACCAATCCTGTTGCCGTCACCCAGTCCTCGAGGGAGGCCCCTCGGGGATCCGTGGTAGGGGAACCCCACGCCGAACTTTTGGCGTTGAGGTCCCCCAGGACCATGACCTGCCTCGGGGCAGCCCTCCTGACTACCCCCCCCAGGATCCCCAGGAATGTGTCGAATTCCCGTAGCGGCCTATTGGGGGAGAAGTACACGGCCACCAGCACCGTGTCACTCCCCCACCCGGCCGCCACGAATCCTGGGCCACCCTCAATCCTTGCTAGGGGGGGGAAGTCCCCCACTGCCGGCACCACGATTGCCACTACTTCGTCGGTGTCCCTTACCCAATTAGGTTGGGGGGGGACGAAGTAGGGCTCCGCGACAACCGCGACGCCAATTGCCCACTCCGCCATGGTCTGCATGAGCAGATCCTGAGCTCTGGCGGAGTGGTTGGCGTTGACCTGCAGGACGTCCAAATGCCGGTGTGCTGGCATTTAGACGTCCATGCGGTTGTCCACTTCGGGCCTGCCGGCAGTCGTAACTGCAGGAGGGGGCCGGGAGGGACGGCCGGGCCGTGGCCGTGTCTCCCTGCCTCTAGTTTCCGGGGGGGAGCAATTGTCTCCCCCCATCTTGTGATCGGCGGGGAGTTTGGCATGGTGGCAAACTGCACACCATGCCTTCTCCTCCCAGCACTCCTTGGACTTGTGCCCCTCTTTGCTGCACCGGTAGCACAGCTGGCTCCGGTCCACGCTTGAGGGGCACAGCTCCCTCGAGTGACCAACACCCATACATTTATAACACCGCATGGGTGTCAGTCCCACGGAGCAGATCCTGGCGGATGCCCACCCCACCACGATCTGTCCGAGTGCCAGGAGTGCCCTGGCCACCACTACCGGGCATTGCACCAGAGCGGTGCTTTTTCCTTTTCCGCCATAAGTGGGGCGGATGCCCCCTACCTTAATATGGGCCTCATTGCAGGCCCCCGCTTTGGCGATGGCCGCCGTCAGCGACTCCTTAGTCGCCGACTCATCCAGGCCGATGACCTGGATGGCGGCCATCTTGTGGGGACGGCTTACGTGGGCAACGTCACCGATTAAAACCTGCAGCTTGGCTGCAAGGTTATCGGCCGCTCGCCCACTGTCGTCCCCGGGGACCTCAATTACACGACCCCCCGTCATAGAGGTTCGGACCCTCACGTGTTGCAGGCCAACCTCCTCCAGGCTAAGGCCATTAATGGCCTTTTGCATGGTGGCCTGCAACGTGATTGTGGTGGGTGTGTCCCTCTTTAGACACACAGTGATGGCCGCCGTATTTGGGACCTGCGGCGCCTTCGCTGTGGATGCCGCCTTCCTCCTCTTCTTCTTCTTGTTTTTCTTCTTAGTGGGGGCGGGGGGGGCGGGGGTTGGGGCCGTAGCCTTTCCCGTCCCCTTACCCTTTTTCCCTCTCTTTGTCGCATCGGCGTACGTCTCGCTCGGATGCGACAGTTCTCCGGAGGGGCCTGGCTCCGGGGCCGGGCCGGGCTTGGCTCCCGGGGCAGGCTTTGCTGGCGGGGCATGCCCGGCTGCCGGGGCGGTAATCTTAGGGGCCGCTTTTTTTATGGCCTTGGCCTTTTTAGGCCTTCCATCCCCCAGCCTGGCCCTGGATTCGGGCTCAGACATCGTCTCTGTAGTAAGAGCCAATGGAGCCGGTGGGGCCGGTTTCCCTGCTCTCCTGTCTGCCGCCAGCGAGGGGCGGAGTATCGGTGCCGGTGGGAGGCGACTGCTGATCTCGGCTATGCGGGCATTGAGCATATTGCCCAGCGAGACCAGCAAGTCCCTCTTCATGTCGGCCATTGCCTCCGCCAAGCTCGCAGCAGCAGATTGCGGCGGCGAGGGGGCCGGGGGGGCCGAGGTCACTCGTTCCGGCTGTTGGGCCGGGGTCTGGCGCTCCGAGAAGGCGGTTCGGAGCGCCTTCAACTCAGTTTGACAGAGAGCGAGTTGCTCCCGCATCCTCTTATTGTCCGCCTTTAAGATGCGGATCTCCTCACTCTCTGCTCTGGCCGCCTTGACTTCCTCCATTGAGTCGAGGATGGTGTGGCAAGCCCGGTTAATTTTGCCCCACACGTCCCCCTTCAGGTTGCCCGACTTGTTGGCCCCCTCAAGTATTATGAGAGTAGCCCGACGGGCGGCCTCGATCGGGTCTGATAGCTCAGCCGGGCTTTCAACGCGCTCGGGGGGGATGAAACTACCCGTTCCCCCCGCACCCCCCCTGGGACGGAGCCCTGGGACGATCTTCCTGTACGTGTTGACGGCGGTGTCCGAGTCAGAGAACCGGTACGGATCCGGATCTCTGAGCCTCGCCCTCGCCGCCGCCATACCCGCATAGGCCCCCTTGGGCTTCCCCCTGCGAGCCTTGCCGATTTTAGGGGGGTCATCTTCCCCCCCCTCATGTCCCCTTTTCTGGGGCTGAGAAGCCACAGTATAAACCTCAGGGAGTTCGTCCCCCGACGAATCCGAAGAAAGCCGGGAAACCCCCCCCCTCAGCAGACTCCCCCCCCCCTTTGGGGGAGAAGCCATGTCAGCCTTGTCCAACCCTGTACTAAGAATCGTCAAAAACAGACTACCAGAACCGAATCTATTCGAAATTGAAACAAAATCGAATAAAAACGGTCAAGAGTATGTCTGCTTTTAACGATCCTATACAATAAACAGAAAAGCGCCTGATTCTTACCCGCTAGCAATTCTGAAAATTCTGAAAACTACTGAAACACTTTCCACCTACTTCCCGTGGTCGCAGGTGCACGGGAATGGTCTTAAAAGTTAGGTCGTGTCAGCGCCTATCCGTCAATACCCCTAAACAAGTCGTAGGGGTTGACCCCACGAGGTGGAGCGACCAACAAAAACACACGTTTTCAGTAAAAAATTTAACACAAATTTTTTCCTATCAATTTAAACAACTTTTTAAAAATCCGATAGTTACCAAACCCTACGAAATGGAACTACCGGATCTACACCACAAGAAACCGGACTATTGCCCCTATCTCCCAACCCTATTCAGGCTCTTGGACGATAGTGGCAACACCAACTTTTTGAAGGGTAAAAAGTGTAAACAACCTAATTTAATGAAAACCAAAAGTAAGCTGCGTTATTCGATTTTCTCCTCTTCTAGGGATCGCAGAGCGGAGCGAATGGTGTTGCTTAATAGAGGACGATGCCCTCTATCCGCTCACACTCGTTTTACAACCGCAAAGCAAAACCTCACGAAATGGCGCCACTTACAAAAATAAAATTTTTAAATAATAAAATCGAACAACTAAATTCGAAATTTAAAAATTGAACTTCTATCGAACGGAAGGTTCTAGAAAAATCTACTAAAGCCCGGAGGCAAAAGCGCTGCCGCCGCTATGCAACAAGCCTAGAAAGGTTGTTCCACACCGACGACAACACACTAAAACAATCACAATTAATGAAAAACTCACCAACAAATAAAAAATCCAATCACAAAGATAAACACAAATCCGGGAAACAAAGCCTAATCCAATCACAAATAGCAAGAACGGTGTCCGTATACAATAGCCAAGTAGTTAGTAACAAGAAACTGCACTTAAAACACCGAAAAACCACCACTTCAAATTTTTGAAAATTTTTGACGCGGAGCCAATCTGAGCGAGCAATTACGCGACCGTCTTCGAGAGTAGCCGGTCGGCAACTAACCTTTTTTTTTTTTTTTTTTTTTTTTTTTTTTTTTTTTTTTTTTTTTTTTTTTGACCGGGTGGAAAATGCGTTACGCATACCCTCCGCACATGGGAGTGGCGGAGGGTTATGTGGGACTACACATCGCCTCACCCTCCTCAGAATAAGGAGGGGTAGGGAGTGCTACCCACTAAAAACCACCCGGACGTGCCCTCTTGCCGGTTTTGTTGGACACCGTGGTACCTGCGAAGGCATAGACCACGGTGCCCACCGGCGGCGCCCCAGCCATTGCCGGGGCTTCCCGCGCCTAAGGGGAGATGGCCGAGCACGCTTGGCCCCTCTCCCAGACCGCTAGGTGGCTTTTCACCGCAGGCAGAGGACTCCCATCCTCCACCTGCAGCCACTATGGGTTGAGTCGGGCGGCAAACCGCCGCCTTCTCAACCCGAGCCGTCTGCGCCGGAGGGGATGCGCGAGGGGATTTTCCTCGCGCTCCCGCTCCGCGGTCTCCTTCTGCGAGATGATGAATTCGCAGAAGGCGACCACAGCCTCCCAGGACCTCTCGCTGCTGAGCATCGCAGAGACAACGCTCTGGAGCGAGAGGTCCACCCGCTGGATGGTTCGTGCCATGAGGCCACGTTCCGCGTCCCAACGACTGCACACCTCAAGGGTGTGCTGAGCGGTGTCGTCGGGATCGCCGCACTCATGACACCGCGGGTCAGGCTCCCTCCCGATTTTGTGCAGGTAGTGACCGAAGCACCCATGCCCGGTCAGTACCTGCACTAGCCGGAACGACGTAGCGCCGACCTTCCGCTTCGACCAGTGGTCCAGCGACGGGAGGATCGCCCCTATGGTACGGACACCATAAGGGGCGACCTCCAGCTGGGCTTTCCACCGGTCCCTCAGTCGGCGCTCCGTCATGCGGCGGGAGGCCTCTACCTCCTCAGGGTCCGGGCGTTCACCTGTTGCCCGGATCCTGGACCTACGTTGGTAGGTCTCTGCGTGCACCTCTGCGTCTAGCTCCCACGGAGGGGTGCACGCGAGGAGGCAGGCCGCTGCGTGGGCCACCGTCATATAGGCCCTCACCATCCTGAGGGCCACGACCCGTTGGGGCCTCCGCAGCAGGGCCCTATTCCGGGCGGACAGCTTGTCCGCCCATATTGGGGCCCCGTAGAGGGCCATGCTCCTTGTCACACCGGCATATAGCCGCCGGCATAAGGAGCCCGGCCCTCCAACATTCGGAAGGAGTCTACCTAGCGCCGAAGCGGCGCCCACGATTCGGGGAGCTAGCTTTGAGAAGTGCTCCCCGAAATCCCATTTGCGGTCCAATATCAGCCCCAGGTACTTGATGTGGGGCTTGATTTGGACCGCTTCTCCTTCCACGGTGAGCGCCGCCTCAGCAGGTAGCCTCCAACCGCGCCCCCCGAAGACTATAGCCTCAGTCTTCGGGAGGCTCACCTTTAGGCCGAGTCTGGCGATCCGCCCAATCGCCAGCTCAGCCGCCACTTCCGCCCTCCGGGAGGTCTCCCTTTTGTCGCTCCCGCGCACAGCCACCATTGTGTCGTCCGCATAGCAGACGACGAGTGTGCGCGGAAGCAACTCCCCCCGGATTGCCCAGTCGTACCCCAGGTTCCATAGAAGTGGACCGAGCACGGAACCCTGGGGCACGCCGCAGGCCATTCTTCTCTCCCCCCTTTGCCCGTCTTTGTTTTCCCAGAGCACTACCCTCTCGGTAAGGTAGTGCTCTACAATCCGCCTTAGGTAGTGAGGCACTTCATGGTATCGAAGTGCCTCACTGATCACCCCATAGGGGAGGGTGCCGAATGCGTTTGCGATGTCTAAAGACACCGCGATGACACCCTCCCCCCTGCTCGACGCGTACTCACAGAAGTCCCTCAGTGACTTCAACGCGTCGAGCGTGGACCGCCCTTCCCGGAACCCGAATTGTCTATCAGAGACGTTCGGGCCGGCGGTCTCCAGGTGCTGCAGGATCCGAGAGGCCAGGATGCGTTCAAACGCTTTTCCGGCCTCATCCAGCAGCACTATGGGGCGATAGGCGGACGGGCAATCGGGTGGCCGACCATCTTTACGGAGGAGGCATAGTCGCCCCTCTTTCCACACCCTCGGGAACCTTCCCTCCCTCAGGCAGTCGTCCATGACGTGCCTGAGGCGGTCCCCGAGGTGTTCCAGGGCGACGGCGAGGACGCGACCTGGGACTCCATCTGGCCCCGGGGCTTTTTTGCAGCCCCGGAGTCGGTCCGTCACTCGCTCGAACTCGTCACTGCTTATCGGTGCAATGACGAGCTCGGCCTCCGGCTCCGTTATTGGGTCGGCCATCGTCGGGGGGGAGATCGAGGGGGCTGGCGGAAACAGCCCCTCGACTATCTGCTGGAGGAGGGTGGGCTCCAGGGAGTCCATGGGGGGGGCGGTGCGCATTTTGTTACGCACCACCTTGTACGGCCGCCCCCACGGGTCCCTGTCCAGGGTGGCCAAGAACGACTCATGTGCTTCGTCCTTGGCCTTGGCGATCGCCACCTGGAGGGCCCCCTTTGCCTCTTTGAGGGCCCTATGAAGCCCTTCCTCCTCTTCATCGGTGTGCCGCCGTCGCCTACAATGTTGGTAGGCGCGGCGGGCACTGTTGCTGGCGGTCCGCAGGGCCGCAATTTCTGCGGACCACCAGTAAACCCTCTTACGGGCGGACAGGCGACCCGCCCGAGGCATGGCCGCGTCGCAAACCATCTGTAATGCGACGCGGAACTGTGCCGCCCTCTCCTCGACTCCGAGGGTGACGGGTGGGGCAGCACACCATGCCTCCACCATGGCCGCCTCGTCCGCCCTGTCCCTGTCCAAGTGGACAAGGGACCATTTAGGGAAACCCCCTCTCCTGCCTCTTCCCCCCCCTGGGGTGGGTGACAGCTGGACGCCATTATTGGAGACCCTCATTCTGATGTACACGTGATCAGAGAGGGTCTCGACGTCCTCCAGGACGCGCCAATCCGATACGCGCGCGGCTATGGCAGGGGTCGCGAACGTGACGTCCACGATTGACCCCCCCTGCCTCCGCACGCAAGTGTTGGCGCTGCCCTGGTTCAGGACTACCAGTCCTGTTGCCGTCACCCAGTCCTCGAGGGCAGTCCCTCGGAGGTCCGTGATGGGGGAACCCCACGCCGAACTTTTAGCGTTGAGGTCCCCCATGACCATCACTTGTGACGGGGCAGCCCTTCTGACTACCCCGCTTAGGACCCCCAGGAACCGCTCGAAGGCGTGTAGCGGCTTGTTGGGGGAGAAGTACACCGCCACTATTGTGGTGTCACTCCCCCATTTGGCCGCCACGAACCCCTGGCCGCCTTCGATCCTCGATAAGGGGGGGAAGTCCCCCACCGCCGGCACTGCGATCGCCACTACTCCGTCGGTATCCCCTACCCAATTAGATTGGGGGGGGACGAAGTAGGGCTCCGCGACAACCGCGACGCCAATTGCCCACTCCGCCATGGTCTGCATGAGCAGATCCTGAGCTCTGGCGGAGTGGTTGGCGTTCGTCTGCAGGACGTCTAAATGTCGGTGTGCTGGCATTTAGACGTCCATTTGGTTGTCCTCAGCGGGCCGGCTGGTGCTGGCGGCTATTTCGGCAGGTGGGGGGCGTGGAGGACGGGTGGGTCGGGTCCTCACATCCTTGCCCCTTGTTTCCGGTGGGAAACAGCTCCTTCCTCCCATCACGTGGTCAGCGGGGAGCTTGGCGTGGTGGCACACTGCGCACCACGCCCTTTCTTCCCAGCATTCGCTGGATCGGTGCCCCTCCTGGCTGCACCGGTAACAAGAGAGTGTCCGGTCCACGCTTGAGGGGCACAGCTCCCTTGAGTGACCAACACCCATACATCTATAGCACCTCATGGGTGCTGGTCCAACCTTGCTGACCCTGGCGGATGACCATCCTACCAGGATCTGACCACGCGATAGGAGGGCCCTCGCGGAGACCACCGGGCACTGTACCAGGGCAGACGCGGTGCCGTCGTACACTCGGCGTATACCCCCCGCCTTTACGTGGGCTGCGCTGCAGGCCCCCGCCCTGACGATAGCCGCCGTCAGCGACTCCCTGGTCGCCGACTCGTCCAACCCTGAGACCTCGATGACGGCCATCTTTTCAGGGCGGCTGATGTGGGCTACGTCTCCCACAATGGCCCTTCCGCTGTTTCCCCCGGGGACCTCAATGACTCGGCCCCCCGTCACCGAAGTCCGAACCCTCACATGCTGAAGGCCAACCTCCTCAAGGCTCAGGGCATTTATAGCCTTGGCCATGGTTTCCTTCAGCGTGGTGGCGGCGGGGGCATCCTTTTTTAGGTTTATTACCACCGCCGTTGACTTCGGGGCTTGGAGGGCCTTCGACCTCTTCTTCCTTTTCCTCTTCCTTTTGGAAGAGGATCCAGGGGCGGAAGCGGGGGCGGGGAGGGGGGCTGGGGGAGCTGTCGTTTTCCCCTTCCCTTTTCCCTTGGCCGTTTTAGCCACGAGATTCCATGGCTTGGCCAAGGGTCCTGGTGTTTCCTCCGGGGCCGGGGCGGCTCCTGCTGCCGGGGCATATCCTGTTGCCGGGGCAGATCTTGCTGCCGGGGCAGATCTTGCTGCCGGGGCAGGTCTTGCTGCCGGGGCAGATCTTGCTGTCCGGGCCGGTCCCGGTATCGGGGGAGGCCCGGTCGCCGGGGCTGTTGTCGCCGGGGCCGCTTTTTTAGCGGCCTTTTTAGGCCTGCCGTCCCCGAGCCTGGCCCTGCTCTCGGGCTCGGAGGCAACTTCCATGGTAGAGGCCGGCGGGGGCGGCCTCATCCTCTTTTTGTCCGCCGCAAGCGGGGGGCGGATTATTGGCGCGGGGGGAAGGCGACTGCTGATCTCCTCTATTCTGGCATTCAGCATGTTGCCGAGGGAGACCGTCAAGTCGCGCTTCATCGTCTCCAACATCTCCGCCAGCTCCGTAGCGGCGGACTGTGGCGGCGGAGGAGCCCTAGAGGCCGGGGTCCCACGCACCGGCTGTGGGGCCGGGGCTGGGGACTGGCGCTCAGAAAAGGCAGTTCTGAGCGCCTTGAGCTCCGTCGTACAGAGAGCGAGTTCCTCCCGCATCCTCTTATTATCCGCCTTCAGGATGCGGATCTCCTCGCTCTCTGTCCTGGAGGCTTTTATGTCCTCCATTGCGTCCAGAATGGTGCGGACGCCCCGGTTCATGGTGCCCCACACCTCTCCCTTCAGGTTGCCCGACTTGCGGGCCGCCTCAAAAATTCTCAGTGCCGCCTGTCGGGCGGCCTCCACCGGGTCAGAGTCCCCCGTCGAGGGCAAAACCTCATCTGGGGTTATCGTTCTTGGGGGGGAGGGAGTTCCCCCACTCCTCCCCTTGGAGCGGAGCTCAGGGAAGTCCTTCCTGTAATAGGCAGCGGGGGTGGTGTCCGTGTCGGAACTGAAATATGTTTCCGATTCACGGAGCTTCACCCGCGCCGCTGCCAATCCCGAATATGACCCCCTGGGCTTCCCCCTGTGGGCGGTAGCCACCTTGGGCCCGTGGTCGGGCTTCGGGTCGTCTTCCTTATCCTCATGCCCCCTTTTCTGGGGTTGAGGAGCCGTCTCAGAGACCTCTATGGGGTCTTCCACCTCTGATTCGGAGGGAGAACTAAAAATTCTCCCCCCCCTCCTGCGGGGGGACCCCCCCCCTTCTGGGTTTGTGGCCATGGCGGCCTCGTCCACGTTGTGGCAAAAAATGGTCCGGATCGGACCACCCTAGCCAGAGTTATTAACCCAAAACCGAGTTAGGTTAGTAAAACGGTCAAGGGTGTGCCGGCTTTTAAAAACTCCATACAATTATTAAAAAGCGCCTGAATCAACAAAATAGCAATTTATTGATTCAGGGCCCCCTATATAATTGATTTGGCTGGCTTCTGGCTGTCGTAGCCAGGCGCGAAAAATATACAAAAATAGGGGGCGAAGCCCCCTATCCCCTAAGACCCCTACGAATGCCGTAGGGGTTAACCCCACGAAATGGAGCAAACACCAAAAACACTAATTTTTAGTCAAAATTTTACACAAAAAATTCAATAAAATTTTAAATAAAATTTAGAAAATCCGATTACTACCCAACCCAATGAGTTGCAGTAACCGGACCTAGCCTACACTAAAGAAGACTATTGCCGCTATGTCTCAGCAACAAACGGGGCGCTGAGCGATAGCGGCAACACCGACTTTTTTCAATAGCAAAAATGTAAACAAACAAAATTTGCTATTGAAAATTTAACCAAAAAATAACTTGCGTTATCCGCTTTGCGCCTAGACCGAGGGTCGTAGCACGGCGCGAAAGGTGTCGCGTTATAGGGGGCGTTGCCCTCTATCCGCTGACAGTACTTTCACAGCCGTAGGGGTTGACCCCACGAAATGGCGTCACAAACAAAAATAAAATTTTTAAATGATAAAATTTAACAAGAAAAATTAACACTTAAAAACTAAATATCTACCGAACCGAAGGTAAGGTAGTAACAAATCAAAGCCCGAAGGCACGACGGCAGCCGCCGCTGTAAAACAAGCTCAAACAAGCTGTTCCACAACACCAACAACACCGAAAAAACTTAACAAATATAACAAAAAAATATCAACAAAACAAATCCAATCAAAACAAAAAGTCAAAATCCGAAAGTATAGCCAAGTCACGAGATGAAACGGTATCAATAGTCAGTATAACGAGCCAATAGTCTAAGTTATAAATCTCTCGGCAACTAACCTAACCTAACCTAACCTAACCTAACCTAACCTAACCTAACCTAACCTAACCTAACCTAACCTAACCTAACCTAACCTAACCTTTTTTTTTTTTTTTTTTTTTTTTTCGTGGGGAAATCCTCATGGATACCCGGCCGCTCGAGGGGGGGCAGCTGGCCGGGTTATGTCAGACTCCTACTGACTAAAACCCCACGGTGTTTCTACCTGTCGCTGCTGGTGCTGGGTATACGGGGGCGCCCGAGGCATTCTTCCGCGTACCCAGCAGCGACGGCCCGGTGGCAGGCCTCTACTGCTATGACGGGAGGATCGGAGCTCGTATCCTCACCGTCTCGCCTTGGGTAGTGAGTGGAAACACGCACTAGACTACCCGAGCCCGTTGTGACAGGGCGGCTGACTCCCCCGAGTCTGCCACCCATGGGCTCCAGTGGGGAGAGGGCGTGGCTCGCGAAAGCCGCCCTCCGACGCCCTGTTCTCCTGCGGCGGATCGACAGGGTGGTAGTGTCCTCCCTGTGGCGTTCCGCCGCCTCCTTTGCGAGCATGACGCGCTCGCAAAAGGAGTGGAGTGCGTCCCAGGACCTCTCGCTGTCGACGATAGCGCGAATCACGCTCGTCAGCGAGAGGTCGTTCCCCACTTGGGCGCAGAGCTCACTGCGCTCGCTCGTCCAGGCCGAGCACACCTCCAAGGTGTGCTGGGCGTCCTCCTCGAGGCATCCATCGCAGTGGTGGCAAACGGCGGTCGGCTCCCTCCGGGCAATTCGACACAGATACCTCCCGAAACAACCGTGTCCCGAGAGGATCTGCGTCAACCGGAAGGTCAACGTGCCGTGCCGCCGTTCAAGCCACTCCTCCAACACTGGACGGATGGCCTCAATGGTCCTAAGCCCCGCACTAGGGTGCTCAAGCCTGGTCTTCCACTCTTGGATGGCGAGCGCGCGCAGTTGAGTTCTGCTCCCTTCCACCTCCCGTGGTGCTGGCCGATCGCCCTGGGCTAGCGCCTCCTCGCGCCAATAATATAATGACGCAAGGGTTCTCGCCTCAAGGTCCCAAGGCAGAGACCCGGCCATCACACACGCCGCCTCAAAGGAGATCGTGCGATATCCCCGTATCGCCCTGATCGCTACCACCCTCTGCGGCCTCCGTAGAAGAGTGGTGTTTGCGCGGTTCAGGGCGTCCGCCCATACGGGAGCTCCGTACAGCACCATGGATCGCACGATTCCCAAGTACAGCCGCCTGCACATAGCGCCCGGTTCGCCGGTGTTCGGCAGCAGCCGCCCAAGAGCAGCCGCCGCGCCCATCACCCTTGGCACTAGGCGCCCGAAGTGGGCTGTGAAGTGCCACCGACCGTCGAGGACGAGACCCAAATATGTCATCGTCAACCCGACGTTTATGCGGACTCCACTCACGACGATATGGGCATCGCGGGGAGGCGCCTGTCGAGGCCCATGAAAACACAGGGCCTCAGACTTGCTAAGCGCCACCTCCAAACCCAATCGTCGTATCCGGCCCACTACTTGTGCCACTCCAGCAGTGGCGCGGTAGGCAGCTGTACTGTAACTCGTGCCACGGGCAGTGACCAGGGTGTCGTCGGCGTAACACGTTACCGTGACTCCCCGGATACACGGTGCCCGCAGCACCCAGTCGTACCCGATGTTCCACAAGAGTGGACCCAGCACCGACCCCTGCGGAACACCGCACGACATGTCTCTTTGGCCCCAGCCCTCACGGCATGGGAAGACCACCGACCTTTGGGACAGGTAAGCCCCAATAACTCTGCGCAGGTACGGGGGCACACCATGATACCGGAGCGCCTCCCGTATACAGCTCCAGGGGAGAGAGTTAAAGGCGTTGGCAATGTCGAGTGACACCGCCAAGACAACCCCGCCCCGGGCAACCGCTTCCTGCGCTTGGGACTTTACCCGTAGCACCGCGTCGATGGTCGAGTGACCTCTGCGGAACCCAAACTGGCTCTCCGCCAAGTCCGGCCCCGTCCTCTCTAGGTGCTCAACGATGCGCCCCGCCACAACTCTTTCAAAGAGCTTGGCAATGTCGTCGAGCAATACTATGGGGCGGTAGGCGGAGGGTGATTCCACTGGACGCCCTTCCTTCCGGAGAAGGACTAATCGGCCTGTCTTCCACCTCTGTGGGATTATGGCTTGAGCCAGACAGGCGTCAAAGAGTCCCCTCAATCGAAGCTCCAGGGCGTCCGAGGTCAGGGCCAGGGCCAAGACGCGTCCCGGAATGCCGTCGGGGCCAGGGGCCGAACTCTTAGCGCGAAGCCGCAGAACGGCCGCACCCAGCTCCCCTTGCGAAACTTCCGGGACCCCATCAGTCACGTCCGGTGGGAGCGCTGCAGACTGCGTAGCCATCGCCGGAGGCAAGTGTTCTTCCCTGTGCGGAAACAGGGTCGAAACAACCTCCTCCCGGAGCCGAGGCTGGAGGCTCTGCGTTATCGGGGGGGAACCTTTTTTTTTTTTTTTTTTTTTTTTTTTTTTTTTTTCGTGGGGAAATCCTCATGGATACCCGGCCGCTTGAGGGGGGCAGCTGGCCGGGTTATGTCAGACTCCTACTGACTAAAACCCCACGGTGTTTCTACCTGTCGCTGCTGGTGCTGGGTATACGGGGGCGCCCGAGGCATTCTTCCGCGTACCCAGCAGCGACGGCCCGGTGGCAGGCCTCTACTGCTATGACGGGAGGATCGGAGCTCGTATCCTCACCGTCTCGCCTTGGGTAGTGAGTGGAAACACGCACTAGACTACCCGAGCCCGTTGTGACAGGGCGGCTGACTCCCCCGAGTCTGCCACCCATGGGCTCCAGTGGGGAGAGGGCGTGGCTCGCGAAAGCCGCCCTCCGACGCCCTGTTCTCCTGCGGCGGATCGACAGGGTGGTAGTGTCCTCCCTGTGGCGTTCCGCCGCCTCCTTTGCGAGCATGACGCGCTCGCAAAAGGAGTGGAGTGCGTCCCAGGACCTCTCGCTGTCGACGATAGCGCGAACCACGCTCGTCAGCGAGAGGTCGTTCCCCACTTGGGCGCAGAGCTCACTGCGCTCGCTCATCCAGGCCGAGCACACCTCCAAGGTGTGCTGGGCGTCCTCCTCGAGGCATCCATCGCAGTGGTGGCAAACGGCGGTCGGCTCCCTCCGGGCAATCCGACACAGATACCTCCCGAAACAACCGTGTCCCGAGAGGATCTGCGTCAACCGGAAGGTCAACGTGCCGTGCCGCCGTTCAAGCCACTCCTCCAACACTGGACGGATGGCCTCAATGGTCCTAAGCCCCGCACTAGGGTGCTCAAGCCTGGTCTTCCACTCTTGGATGGCGAGCGCGCGCAGTTGAGTTCTGCTCCCTTCCACCTCGCGTGGTGCTGGCCGATCGCCCTGGGCCAGCGCCTCCTCGCGCCAATAATATAGTGACGCGAGGGCTCTCGCCTCTAGGTCCCAGGGCAAAGACCCGGCCAGCACACACGCCGCCTCGAAGGAGATCGTGCGATATCCCCGTATCGCCCTGATTGCGACCACCCTTTGCGGCCTTCGCAGAAGAGTGGTGTTTGCGCGGTTCAGGGCGTCCGCCCATACGGGAGCTCCGTACAGGACCATGGATCGCACGATCCCCAAGTACAGCCGCCTGCACATTGCGCCCGGTTCGCCAGTGTTCGGCAGCAGCCGCCCAAGAGCAGCCGCCGCACCCATCACCCTTGGCACCAGGCGCCCGAAGTGGGCTGTGAAGTGCCACCGACCGTCGAGGACGAGACCCAAATACGTCATCGTCAACCCGACGCCTATGCGGACTCCACTCACGACGATATGGGCATCCCGGGGCGGCGCCTGTCGAGGCCCGTGAAAACAAAGGGCCTCAGACTTGCCAAGCGCCACCTCCAAGCCTAATCGTCGTATCCGGCCCACCACTTGTGCCACTCCAGCAGTGGCACGGTAGGCGGCTGTATTATAACTGGTGCCGCGGGCAGTGACCAGGGTGTCGTCAGCATAACACGTTACCGCGACTCCCCGGATACATGGTGCCCGCAGCACCCAGTCGTATCCGATGTTCCACAGGAGCGGACCCAGCACCGAACCCTGCGGAACACCGCACGACATCACCCTGTGGCCCCAGCCCTCACAGCATGGGTAGACCACCGACCTTTGGGACAGGTAAGCCTCAATGACTCTGCGCAAGTACGGGGGCACTCCATGGTACCGGAGCGCCTCCCGTATGCAGCTCCAGGGGAGGGAGTTGAAGGCGTTAGCGATGTCAAGTGACACCGCCAAGACAACCCCGCCCTGGGCAATCGCCTCTTGCGCTTGGGACTTAACCCGTAACACCGCGTCGATGGTCGACCGACCTCTGCGGAACCCGAACTGGCTCTCCGCTAAGTCCGGCCCCGTACCCTCAAGGTGCTCGACGATGCGCCCCGCCACAACTCTTTCAAAGAGTTTTGCAATATCGTC
The DNA here is from genome assembly GCA_951361185.1 of Ochropacha duplaris. Lineage (NCBI taxonomy): Eukaryota > Metazoa > Arthropoda > Insecta > Lepidoptera > Drepanidae > Ochropacha > Ochropacha duplaris. The sequence continues at coordinate 8,524,114 of OX592714.1, read as the reverse complement.
GAGCAACACTATGGGGCGGTAGGCGGAGGGTGAATCCGCTGGACGCCCTTCCTTCCGGAGGAGGACTAATCGGCCTGTTTTCCACCTCTGTGGGATTATGGCTTGAGCCAGACAGGCGTCGAAGAGTCCCCTCAATCGAAGCTCCAGTGCGTCCGAAGTCAGGGCAAGGGCCAAGACGCGTCCCGGAATGCCATCGGGGCCGGGGGCCGAACTCTTGGCGCGAAGCCGCAGAACGGCCGCACCCAGCTCAGCTTGCGACACTTCCGGGACTCCATCAGTCACGTCCGGTGGAGGCACCGCAGATTGCGTAGCCATCGCCGGAGGCAGGTGTTCTTCCCTGTGCGGAAACAGGGTCGAAACAACCTCCTCCCGGAGCCGAGGCTGGAGGCTCTGTGTGATCGGGGGGGCCCAGGGGCGAAGCTTGCCCCTTACAGCCTTGTAGGGCCTTCCCCAAGGATCACGGTTGAGAGCCTCTAACGACTCCTCCCAAGAACGGGATTTGGCCTCGGCTATCGCCATCTGCAGCGCTTTTTTCGCGTCCATGTAGGCGGCGTATAGGACAGCTGTCTGGGCATCATCCCTGCGCCTTCGTCTGCGATATCTGGTGTACTGGCGTCTGACCTCAACGCAGGACTCACGCATCTGCGAGATCTCCGCGGACCACCAGTACACCTGATTTTTAGGAGGACCAAGTCTGGCCCGGGGCATCGACGCGTCACAAACTTGCGTCAACGCCTCCCGGAACCAGTTCGCTTCGTCCTCCACCACCGCAAGTCCTTCAGGCGCGGGCGCCCAGGACTGCACTATAGCCGCCTCTTTTGCCACGTCCGTGTCGAGGGCTTTAAGCCGCCACGTCGTTCTCATCCCACTCGGGGGCCGAGTCGGGCTATCCGGTACACCTTGGAGCAGAGTGGAGACGTCAAACCGAATATATCGGTGATCCGACAACGTCTCCACGTCCTCCAGTACTTTCCAGTCCCGGACTCGGCGCGCCAGGGCGGAGCTTGCGAACGAAACGTCCACGATCGATCCGCCCTGATACCGCACGCACGTGTCCACCGACCCCCGGTTGAGGACCGATAGGCCATGTGTCAGGAGCCAATCCTCCAAAAACTCACCCCGCGCATCGGTCGCGGGAGATCCCCACGCCATAGACTTGGCGTTGAGATCCCCGACCACCAGCACGGAGTGAGGATGGCTCCGTCCGATCAGGGCCCCCACCTCGTCCATAAAACTCTCGAACTCGGAGAGGGGTCTGTTGGGAGAGAAATAGACCCCTATGGTCATTATCTCTCCCAACAGAGCTGCCACGCATCCCCTGCCCTTCGCTACTTTTTCAAAGGGTGGGGAGCCATCGGCACCCCGACGGACAATGGCAACTAGGCCATCCCGGTCCCCAACCCAGTCATCACTGAGTGGGATGAAGTACGGCTCCGGTACCACAGCCACCTGTATCCTCCACTGCGCCATGCTCTGCACTAGCAAATCCTGAGCTCTGGCACAGTGGTTGATATTAGCCTGCAGCAGACGAAGAGCGTCCGTTATTCCGTGAGCATCTGAATCGCCACTTCGTCCGCCGCCGCGCTGGTGCTTGGCTGTGGACCGGCCGCATTC